>JADLZN010009384.1:0-12201 GCA_018155175.1 Sinocyclocheilus anophthalmus | reverse complement strand
ACCCACATTCACAGTCTATGGGTCATGCCTTCTCCTTATCTGTTGTGTTTGCTCAGTGCTACTTTTGTTGCTATTTTAGAAAAACAGATCTTGTTTGTGCTGTGTGAATGTTGTTCAGCTAAAGTCATTCACATTTACATCTACGTTTAGAGACTTTTATCCGAAGTGATTCACAGTGCATTCAATTTACATTCTTAGCAAATCATTAGCAGTTAGCACTATAGCGTTTGATGCAGTAGCATTAACTGTTAACAGAAAAACGTTCTTAAAATGCAAACAAGCAAAAGTCATTGATTTAAAAATTAAGGTACATTTTTCCTGGCTGTGGTTTAAGCTGGCCAAGCCAGTGTTCAGCTGGTCTCAGCTGGTCTCCCTGCCTGACCAGCTAAAGAAGAGGTCAAAAGTCTTCTAAAACCAGCCTGCAAACCAGCTATGACTGGGCTGGAAGACCATCTAAAACCAGCCACAGCTTAGGCTGGTTTCAGCTGTTTGTTTGTTTTCCCCCCAGCAGGTTAAGAATGTAGTTAACTCCTTTAGCTATAATAATTCTCACAATGGTATTGCGCTAACTGCTTAAAAATGTATCTTGAATGGCATGTGAGTCACTTTTGGTTAAAGTGTCTGTCAAATACATAATTGTAAATGTCAACGACTTTAGCACAACAACTTCTATGCAGGGCAAAAACAAACAAAAAAAGTTACTGAGTTAAGCAATAAGGTACATATCTATGGCTGAAGTTAACAACTCCTTTTGCTGCGATTATACTCACAATGGATGTAGCATCAAATGCTATAGTGCAAACTGCTACAAATGTAGCTTGAACACACTGTAGGTGTGTCCCAAATCGTGCACCTATGTATTTCATATTGATTTGGGGGGGGGGGGGGGGGGGGGGGGGGGGGGGGGGGGGGGTCGTTGTGTGTATAAATAGTGCGGTTGTGTAGTATAAATATTGCATTCACACTGAAAATTCCTAAAAGAAAAAGTGCACTTTAAATACCGGAGATCCACTAAATTACCGAAAAAAAAAAAAATTGAGCATCCCCATTCGCAATATTTATGCAGTGTTCTGTGCTGCTTTTTGTAGTATAAATAGTGCGAGTAGTGTGTTCACACTAAAAATTCCAAAAAGAAAAAGTGCACTTTAAATACTCGGATGATGCACTAAATAAAGGGGGGGGAAAACAAATGATAAATGACAAAATAACCTTATAAAATTCATACAATACATGGTTGAGTACATAAGTACATAGTGTATAAGTGCATCATTTGGGATGCAACTGAAGTGTGGAATGTTGGACACTTCATGCAATCTACTGTCGCAGCTTTAATTACATAGCGAAGGGGGAGGGGCTATCAGACTTCGATTATGAATGACAAAATAACCTTATATGATTCATACACTACATGGTTGAGTACATATTGCATAAGTACATAGTGTATAAGTGTATGGTGCATCATTTGGGGCGCACCTTAGTCAATTTGGATAAAAGTTCTGTCAAATACATAATGTAAAGGTCAATGACTTAAGTGCAACAACATCTACGCAGTGCGAACAAGAAAGTCACTGATTTTAGCAATAAGGTACATATTTATGGCTAAAGAATGTAGTTAACAACTCCTTTAGCTGTGATTATACTCACAATGTAGCATAGCCTCAACTAGCACTAACTGCTAATGAACTGCTACAAATGACTTTTGACTTTTGATCAAAGTGTCTGTGAAATATATAAATGTAGATGCAAATGTCAATGACTTTAGCGCAACAGCAACTATGCAGACTGACCAAAGGTTACTGATTTAAGCAAAAAGGTACATATTTATAACATTAACTGCTAATGAAATGTTAAAAATGTATCTTCAATGCACTGTGAGTCCCTTTGGATAAAAGTGTCTGTCAGATACATAAATGTAAACGTGAATGACTACAGCGTATGCATCTACATTTATTTGCCCAAAGTGACTCAAAGTGTTTAAAATGCATTTTTAGCAGTTTATTAGCAGTCAGTGCTACACCCTTTACCATGCTACATTGTGAATATAATCACAGCTAAAGGAGTTGCTAAATACACTCTTTAGCCATATATATGTATTTTTTTTTTCTTCTTTTTTTTCTTTTTTTTTTTTTTTTTTTTTTTTTTTTTTTTTGTTTTTTTTTTTTTTTTTTTTCCGTAATGCAAGTAAATCAATAACTTTTTCATCTCCAAACAACCATATAGCTGATTTCAGAAAAAAAAAGTTGGGTTACTTTCTAAAATACTTTGTTTTTAAAGTGCAGGATGATTCAGTCTTTGACTTTTGATGGGGTAAAAACACTCTGGATCATGACAACACGCTAGTTTGTATTGATAACTTGCTTGGCCTGTCAAACAGTTATGAGTCAAGTTGACATGCCTCTGATCTTTCATGCCATGTCATTGAGAGAGAAAAAGAGGACGTGATTGTGCGCCTCTTCCACCCAAGGTTTACACTACGGGTCACGAATTTGTTTCTATAGCAAAGGCCTTTGAGAGGAACCCATCCCCCACAAAACAAACACACATCCACCCAAGGGCCAGCCCTCAACTGTAGCCTGGCTCTTGGGCATTTAAAGGTATAGCGCACATTTTAGTTTGCATGTTAGAAAGCATGTAAAGTTTTTTCCATTTTTACTGTAGTATTAGCTATTTGCATTTCCCTGGCCTGACCACTGTTGGAACGATCAGTAATTGATCTATCAGACGTGTATATTGATTAATGTAGGAGACACTGTTATCTAAAGCTGCTTATAAAGGATTTTTACAAAATTTTATGAAATTTTACAAAGTTGAATTGAATTATGTGCACTGATTAATCATGCACAATAAGACCAGAAACATGCATTAAAAAGGGCCAATTTAACTTTAATAGGTATACAGTACAAAACTATAATATGAAAGATACTGTAAAGAAAAGGAGAACGAGGCAAACCAGGTTTGTTCTAGCTTGACTAAAGTTCTAGTCTTTACGCTGTTCCTCCCCTCTTCCCACCATCAGTGTCACATGATCAAGATCTTCTGCTTCTTTGGAACCAGAATCTTCCTTATTTGAGAGTTTCAGTTTGATTTCTATATTAGAATTATACATTTCCTTCCATAACGGTCACACAAAATGTCATTTACATAATGTATTTGGCCTGAAATAATAATCTTTTTTATGAACTTTGACAAGTACGGGCATTCCATGTAGTTTCTGAATCAGTATGTGGTCATAAAACCAATATGAGGTCATTATAATTATACATGAGGTATAAATATGATGCAAGACACTGCCCAGACGTGTCATGCCATCTGCCCATTCTAACAGTGATCTAGATGTTATATCATATTTTACAGTAAAGTTTGATGTTAAGCTGCTTTGTTTACTGATTAACTCCTCCACCAACCTTGATAACCAGCTACAACACACATTTGATCTAACACCTTAAGCTCTGGTCCAAAGGGCAGGTTTTCCTCATTCGACACATGTCTGGTCCCAAAATCTTGTTCCTGGCATTTAAGCGTGTTTATTTGAACATTTGGATAATGTGATGTGTCGGAATACAATTTAAAGGGGGAGGGTTTTAAACAAAAAGTTGAAATACTGGATGTCTTTTGTCAGTTTTGATGCTGTCCCTACACTCTTATAGGCTGTCCCTGAGCTCGGTGGCTCATCCCATTGTTCTAGTGACTGAGAAAGTAATCAAAAATAAAGCAATGAAAAATAAAAGTATGTGAGCTAGGTATCACCATAAATGTAATCACCGTGGAGCCACAGGAAAATGTTATATTGCATTTAATAATTTATTTTTGTATGTTTCTTGCAAAAAAAATTATTCATCAGAATACATGGAAACTTTTGAATGGAAGAAAGAAGGTTTATGGTCCAGACAGTGTAGTGTTGTCTACCAGCAGGGGCTAACTGGCCCACACTAACACCAAACCTGGACCCCTTGTAAAATACAGGCCTACCTTTTCATTCAGTTATGAGAAGGGAACATTCAATAACACAATGGGGATGGTGGGCTAGTTTTGGGGGGGGGGGGGTTCTGGTCTCCAAAACAACTGTTCTGTTCAAACAGTGGGAGATCTGAAATTAAGACATATCTTCTTTTTTGTCATCTCTAATCTGTTTATTTTTGTGTCCTCTGCTTTTATCATGAGGGATCGATCCGAAGCTGCTTTTGTTCGTCCGTTATCTTTTTCTCGGAAGGAGTATGAAGGGGGTTATCCAATCTAATTCTCCCTGTATGTAATATTCTGGGGAGCAATGATCACATTCAGCTCCAAGTTGATAATATCACACCGCAAAAGAAAAGGCTATATCTCCCCATCATTCTATTATTTTGATTTATTTCTTTCCCACAAATGGACCTTTTTATAAAAAAAAGAGAACTGGAAAGGGTTGCCTGTTAATTGCTCTGGGTGCGTACATGTTCCTATATCTTTCTTCACTGCGGAAGCAGTTTTGTTTGATGTTTCGACATTCAAACCATCAATTCAATAAAACTTGAAATGTACAATGACTCAGATGCTTTATTACCTTGAGATACAATGACTGTGACTGCTGACAGTGAAATGAGAAATGGTCAAATAATTTAACAGAGTTATGAAATGCAATTCTAGTCAACTTAATGTGTTTAGAAATGGTCAACTAGCAACCACAAAATTGTTCAAACACATCTGAAAGAAGTTTGAAATGCTCTCTTTGTATGATATGGCATACAATATCCTTGTTTCCCACTGTTTTCATCCGAAGGTGTTTTAAAAAATGTTTTTAACAAGATTATAAACCAACCATCGGAGAGAATACAAGTCCCAAATGTATCTATGTTTGCCAATGATTTTAATAATATCACAAATTCTTAATTTCTTCCTCCAGACTGTGAAAGCCACTAAGCCCACACCAATATGTGCTCATTTTCAAACCAAGACAAATTCGAGTTGAAACATACAATTACCCACACACCAAACACACAAACAGCTCATCTCAGAAGTAATACAGCAATGGCTGATGAATTTAGACCACACACATGTAAACTTAAATAGAGCTAAATACGTTTAAAATTCTGGTCCCATGTTGGCATAAATGTAATCAGCCTTTACTATCTTCTGAGCTACATTATGTAGCATAAAATTATTTATATTAGAGTTTAGCTCAGTCATCTAATTTGTGCTAGCATTGAGTTACAGGTTTGGAATGATTTCACCAGGGTTCCAGAGTTCAGATGTTCACAAATGCAACAGAAAATAAAATAAAATAAAGTGCTAACAATTATTGAAAATCTGTTTGGGAAAACATTGTATGCATCCATATGCGGTTTCATCTGATATCATCTTGTTAGAGGAGCACCAACCGATGTTTCCTGCTCAACTAAACACAGCACAAGCTGTGATTTACAGATTCACATACAAATGATTCGTATGAACCAGTCAGTCAGAAAGATTCATGAAATCACCTCAAACTCACTAACTGTCAACAATAGCAGTTTGAACCTCAGTCAGTCAGTAAATCCTCAGTCAGTCAGTAAATCATCATCAAGAGTGCATTTCCCAAACAACAACGTAACTCACTGCGTAGCTACCATAGTTCTAAAAGTATAGGAACTTCATTGCCTAAAAAGTTCCAACCATGTTGGTTACATTCGTCATTCAAACCCTTATGTCAGTTTGTACGAATTCGTAAGTATTAGCCACACTGTTAAATATATACGAATTGGCGTGAGATTAGGTTGGGTTCCCTTACGTCACTTTGGGGTTTCCCGTGGAACAAGAGCAGGAGTGTCCAAATCCGATCCTGGAGTGCTATCGTCCTGCAGAGTTTAGCTACAGCTTGCCTCAACACACCTGCCTGGCATGTCTTCTCGTGGCCTTAGTACGGACCTGATTAGCCCCGGAGTGGGCCAGTCTTTTACTTCACTGTCTTTAGAAATACATATTAATTACTTGCGTCATGTGTGAGATTTTGTATGGTGTGCCGACCACAAACGACACACAGCGACCTTTTGTCGATTGTGTACATTTGAGAACCTGTGCCGGCGCATCGTCACTTCGGTCTAGTGGTAATCTCTATAGTTTTGTGATCAATAGTCCCTGGAGCAACTGGCTGTTCGGGTCATGTTGTTATTCATGTGTATGCTGTCTGCTGGTCTGTGTATATAGGGTGGGCTCTCTGGGTTCGAGAATGTGCGCTCTTGTCTGCTTGTACTGTTTCATGTTGGAGTGTGGTGTTCGGATCCTGGCACTCATGTCTTGAGTTTCGGGTTCGTGTCGGGGTTCGGACACTCGCGCTCCAGGTTCTGACTGTTGTGGGATTGTGTGCATGGTCTCAGCGAGTTCGCTGGGTGTGTGGCGCCTGTGTCTGTACATGTGGAGTGTGTTTTGAGAGGCTACGCGGTTTGTGTTCAGCGCGTGCTTGTCTTCGTGTGAATCCATGTGGTACATTATGAGTGTTTATCATTAGCTGCGTTGTTCGTGTCGTGTTGTCTAGCACGATGGCTTGGATTGTTTGCTGGCATGTGCTTGTGTTGTGTTTGTGTGAGCACATGCTTTTTGGCTTGATTAAGGGGCATGTGCCTAATGTAATTGTCTTGACCCTCCATCTTGTTACATGTTTATTAGTTAATTTGCCCCCATTGGTCCCCATACCCTCCCATTTGCTCTCGCATTATTGCTCACTTGTGTTGCAGTAGTGAGTAGTTCATCATTGTATATCCCTGGAGTTGCGTGTCCAGATCGCGGACTTGCTTGCATTGCCTAGAAGTTTTTCCCCCACTGGGTAGTTTCTGTTTTTGTTTTATTTTAATAAAAAGCCCATTTTTCTGCAGTTCTGAGTCCTCGCTCCATCCTCTACCCAAGACCCTTGACAGTACGAACTGACCAATAGAGGACTCAGCAGAACAATGGGCATCTTCCGGTTCCCATCTCCCTGCCCCTCCGCTCATCAGATAGCTGCTCACCACAGGAGGCTCCTTTCTCTTCGGCAAGGGGGAGCCAGTGTGAAGGGTTTTGCACACCAGTTCCTGTTTGCAGTGGAGGGACTCAACATCAGTGACGCAGAGCTCAAGGACATATTTAACACCAGCCTTAATGAGCCCGTCCATGCCTGGGAGATAGGAATGCTGGGGATACTGTCCTTCTGGCAATTTGTGGGGTATGTCTACCACCGTGGAGAAGAGGGTGGCCTTCCTCCTCTTGACCCTCCTCCCATTCTCCTCACAAACTACCTAGTCCCCAGCCCTCCTATGACCCGCCAACGGAGGAGGAGGAACGGGTCCACCTCATCCGGTCCCATGACTGCAGAGGTGGCGGACGAAGTGGCAGAGCCCCGCTCTCGGAGACGGAGGAGGAGGAATGGGTACGCCTCACCACCCCTAGATGCAGCTGGAGAGGCTGCTGTGCCCCTCGAGGTGGCAATGAAGGCGGGCAGCTCCACGTGTGGCGAGCGAGCGAGGCCGCCAAGTTGCCCCCCAATTGGCCTCGAGGATGTGGCTGATGAGGGCTGCAGCGGACCGTTTGTTGTTGTCACGGAATGTAGTGTATACGTGTTTTTTATCAGAATTGTACTTGTTTCTCAATTTGACCAGCACTAGAAAATAGATTGCAAATATATCATTAATGTTAGTAGGATATATTAGGAAGGTCGGGTTCTTGTATGCTTTCAGGCAAAATAGTGCTAAATATAACACTGTAATAAAAATTGGGAAAAGGTTACACTCTATATATGTTTCCATATAAGTGTGAATGTTAGTTAATGTAAACGGTACATATAGTGATGGGGAATGTAGACCTTTTGAAAATGTACCACCCCAATGACAGCTTTTGTACCTTTTTCCTGAGAATGTAGGAAATTGTAATATTTGGGGGTTCTTGGTATGAAAATATTTGGTATAGGGCATTATTGAAAATGAGCAAGAGGGTGGCTAACCGCACACTGATCCACTCAAGACTAAAAAGTCTACAAAAACTTATTTTTAATATTTATGAATTGCATTGTCCAAAAGTGCATGTGAATTAAAAACAAATGGACACAAGCAAGCAAACGTTTCAGCCCATTGCTATCTTCAGTGCTCACTTAACAAACAACATTCACCCTTTTTAAGTAGGTCAACAATTAAAGACAATCAGCTGAATTCAGTTATCTTAGGTAAACCTCAATTAATCACAAGCAGAATTCCAAGAAAGTTTGATCATTCACATATGTAACAGAATATTACAAGTATACAACTTCAAAGAATGACCAAACATTACAAATACACCAAACACAGCAGGAGAGAGAGAAGATAAAGCAGTAACGATAATACCAATTTTTTACAAAAAAACAAGAGAGTTCTAGTTCTTCATTCATACCCTCAGGAAATAAAGATTTAAGTTCAAAGATCCAGCATTATTGTATAGGGCATTATTGTCAGTCTTGGATCATTTTATGAAAGTTCAGTCTAATATTGTACGACCTGAGAAGCAAAAATTGTAAAGGACAGAAAATAATTGTAGTGTGCACCCATCTAGATGTAAACTAGACATTAAAAAAAAAAAAAAAAAAAAAAAAAAAATACGAGGCAGCAGGGAACTGACGAACTATTTCAAGAGCTAATTTGCTTAATCGTTCTTTGCTTTGGCCTCCAGTTGCATCTGTCCTCATTTGCAGAGTTGTTTACTTCTTCCATGGCATAAATTACTTCCATGGTTAATATGGCTCCTAGGTTGGATATAATGTCGCTGTAAAAAATAGAGAAACGAGCAGTGAGATATCTGTAGTGACTGCTGGACATGCAGTCTCTTTTGGCCAAGCATACATTCTGCTATTTACTCCCTGTTTTAGTATTTTTGTGATGTCAGTATTTTCTGTCCCCTCCAAGATGTCTTGCCCTTGACACTGCCCTCATCCCTGCAGCCAGCAGTAGTCATGGCATACAGTCCAGTGACAGTCGTTGATAGTCAGATTTATTAGCATGCAGCTAGCAAATCTCCTGGAGCCCATGTCCTTCTCCCTTACAAACTCATCTCTCTCAGGCGCTGAATGGTCTCTGCTCATCTGTCCTATTTACCACAGCTCAGCTGATAGGGCATGGGAAAAGAGCCCGGTCTCATGTCTTCAGAGCCATTAAAGTCAATGGATGGCTTCCTAATATGGACACATTTCCAACATAATAGCACCGCCTACATGTTTTTCCAACAAAATCTCTCTCCTATCTAGATCAGTGTTTAAATTTGGAATATTATTGTTTGATAGATACAGCTTACGTTTTTTTTTTTGCGATCTAAAACAACTATTTTGGGCTTGCTTTTAAAAAAAAATGTAAAAGGTTTTTCTACTCATTACTTTTGATGATAATTAATTAATAAAATCGCTATTATTGAAACACAATTAATATTTTTGGTTGTCAATCAGTTTTCTCAATACAGTATTAATATCAGGAGTATCAGTATTTCCCATAACATCAATCTGCTCATCAAAAGGTACATACTACCGCTCAGAAGATTGGGGTATTTTCTTATTTTATTTTTAAAGAAATTAATACTTTAAATTTTTCGGCAAGAATGCATTAATTATCAAAAGTGAACAGTAAGACATTTAATAACTGTTACAAAAATATTTTTTTTTTCAACGAAATTCTTTCTATTCATTGGTGATGGTACGGAGACTCTTTCAAAACATTGTCAGTACCGGGTCACTCAACCTGCAAAACTTTGGATATTAATTATAAACAATTTTTAAAATGGTTTTATTTCCTCATAATGTTTGTACAAAGCTCCCATTGTTTGTGGGCCTAAAAAAAGATACAGTGGTGCTCACAACCAAACATGAGTTCGAAAAATTCATCGCACTTTGACATTTTTTTGTGTTTAAAAGTTTCGTGTGTCTGTCAGGTCAAGACTATGAGCCATTTTGAGCGATAACCTTTCGAACTTTGCCATGTTGCAATGTTGATTGTGGCCATGTACAGCATGTTCCCTGCACTGCCTGGTTAATGATCACTGGACAATCCAAAAGGTCAGTTTGCTAACCTCTCTGAATCACGTGTGCTTTAAGTGACAGCATCTGTACACCGTCTGAACTTTATTGGTCATAATACTGTCAAAGCGTTGGACACCATAATCGTTTTTTCCCTTTTTTCCCCTCTTCAAATAGAGACACATGTTAAGTTCTACACCCTTGTAGTGGTCCTATGTTGACCTGGTCACCTGCTGTGGGAGAAAGAGGTCTTTCTTGTGTCTTTTTCTTTCTGTTAAATCCTGTAAGACCAGATGAGAAAGAGAATTAGAGGAGCGGCAGCTGGGGGAACGTGCAACCTCCGCAGAACCGTGAAGATCCTGTAACAATAGACATGTTTTAGTTGAACAAAGAAGTTGTCGTGGTATTTTCCCACCATTCTCTCTTGAGCAGAACATGATTTAGATAGAAAGCAGAGTAATACCATACACAGATGTGCTGTGTAGGTGAAGCTTTTTTTGTTTCCAGTGATAGCCAACCGTATTTAGAGTAGCAATATCCTTTTTATGCAAAAAAACAAAACAAAAAAAAACATCCCAGCCAAAGCCCAGCTATTTCACAAGAGAAATAGCTGGAATGTTTTAGTTGTAGCTTCAGTTGTGCCATTTGCCACCGTTTTCTAAAAAACAGCTTCATAAAATATGAAAAAGTGTTAGCGCACTCTCAGCAGGCCTGTAGTAGTAGCTCGGCGTGGATTTTGGCTAATAGAGCCGCTGTCATTGGCTTGTTCCCGCAAACACTGCTGCTCTACAGTAGTGGGTCTGACAACACTTAACCCTCAACCTTGCTGAAATACCGTAACGTTGAACACGAGTAGAAGCGTGGAGAGGGCCGGGAAGTCTCGGGCGGTTTAGCTTGTGGGTGTGTGTGATTATAGGGAAATATAAAGGCTCAGAGCACTTCAGTAATTACTCACAGGCGCACTGGCACATGTGCAGATTATAAGTGATAATTTCTGTGGTATTCACGAAAACAAACAGGAAGACTACTGATAATCTTATCTAATACTTTGTAATATTAGGCATACAATGTAAAAATTAGTTGTTTAGAAAAGACAAAAAATAAAGGGAGCTTGATGCATGAAGATTAGTCTCATTAACACTAGTTCACTGACTGCAAAATGTCTTATTTAGTTGATAAATTCTTATTAAGTCAACTTTAGGTTTCTTGTTCAGAAAAGTTTCAAATAGCAAACCAAAATTGTGTCTGGTTTTATATAGTTGGTTGGAATTCATATATATTTAGTTGGTTGGAATTCATATGGTTTTATATGATTTTTTCAGACAGCTCAGTTAGGCTAGTTGGGAAATCATTAAGGGGAATTATTTATGTAAAATGCATGATATACAGTGCCATATCATTTATTATACATACAACATACACACACCACACATATATATATATAATATATATATATGTTACGTTATGTGTTGTTTAATGAAGTCTCTTATGTTCACCAAGCCTGCATTTATTTGATTGAAAATACACACAAACAAACATATATAATACGAAAGATTATTGCAGTTTAAAATAAAGTGTTCTATTTATTGTACATTTATTTTTCTTATTTATATATCTTTAAAGATTTAAAAGTCTAATATACACTAAAAAATTTAGCAGTCCTCAAAATATCAATTTTTATACTGTACTGCACATTATACTGTAATGTGATGCCTAAATTCACTTGTATAATATAAAACAATTGATTTTAGTTTTTAGTGTTTTATTTATTTATTTTGAACTAAATACAATACACAATAAATACAATGCTATGTAGAATTTTAATATCGATCATTTATCAGTTATCAGCCATAGCATGAAATCTTCAACCTCTCTATATTGGCCAGAATTTTTTTTTAAATAAATAAATGTAGATTGAAATTTCCCAGTATTTGTAACTCAAACCCCATGTAAGCTTGATAAAATGTTATGTTTTTTTTCTCTAGTGTTATTTGGCTTTGCACATTCTCACAAAACTGATTGGGTGTTTTTGCACAGGGGGCCTGTATGAAATCAAAAAACTTGTGTGTGTGCTTAGTTCATGTCTTTTTGTGCGTGCACGGGCACGTGAGGAACAATGAAAAGCACACCGAGGGAACGAGAAGATGATGAAAAGTGTGCTGTGTAATCACCACCCATATCCAAGTCCTCCATGCCTCTCAGGAGACCGTTGTCTTTAGTATGGTTGTTAGCCTTCCACTAATGCTCAG